>JAQAHW010000040.1:0-22500 GCA_027580185.1 Tuta absoluta
CTAACCTAACCTAACCTAACCTAACCTAACCTAACCTAACCTAACCTAACCTAACCTAACCTAACCTAACCTAACCTAACCTAACCTAACCTAACCTAACCTAACCTAACCTAACCTAACCTAACCTAACCTAACCTAACCTAACCTAACCTAACCTAACCTAACCTAACCTAACCTAACCTAACCTAACCTAACCTAACCTAACCTAACCTAACCTAACCTAACCTAACCTAACCTAACCTAACCTAACCTAACCTAACCTAACCTAACCTAACCTAACCTAACCTAACCTAACCTAACCTAACCTAACCTAACCTAACCTAACCTAACCTAACCTAACCTAACCTAACCTAACCTAACCTAACCTAACCTAACCTAACCTAACCTAACCTAACCTAACCTAACCTAACCTAACCTAACCTAACCTAACCTAACCTAACCTAACCTAACCTAACCTAACCTAACCTAACCTAACCTAACCTAACCTAACCTAACCTAACCTAACCTAACCTAACCTAACCTAACCTAACCTAACCTAACCTAACCTAACCTAACCTAACCTAACCTAACCTAACCTAACCTAACCTAACCTAACCTAACCTAACCTAACCTAACCTAACCTAACCTAACCTAACCTAACCTAACCTAACCTAACCTAACCTAACCTAACCTAACCTAACCTAACCTAACCTAACCTAACCTAACCTAACCTAACCTAACCTAACCTAACCTAACCTAACCTAACCTAACCTAACCTAACCTAACCTAACCTAACCTAACCTAACCTAACCTAACCTAACCTAACCTAACCTAACCTAACCTAACCTAACCTAACCTAACCTAACCTAACCTAACCTAACCTAACCTAACCTAACCTAACCTAACCTAACCTAACCTAACCTAACCTAACCTAACCTAACCTAACCTAACCTAACCTAACCTAACCTAACCTAACCTAACCTAACCTAACCTAACCTAACCTAACCTAACCTAACCTAACCTAACCTAACCTAACCTAACCTAACCTAACCTAACCTAACCTAACCTAACCTAACCTAACCTAACCTAACCTAACCTAACCTAACCTAACCTAACCTAACCTAACCTAACCTAACCTAACCTAACCTAACCTAACCTAACCTAACCTAACCTAACCTAACCTAACCTAACCTAACCTAACCTAACCTAACCTAACCTAACCTAACCTAACCTAACCTAACCTAACCTAACCTAACCTAACCTAACCTAACCTAACCTAACCTAACCTAACCTAACCTAACCTAACCTAACCTAACCTAACCTAACCTAACCTAACCTAACCTAACCTAACCTAACCTAACCTAACCTAACCTAACCTAACCTAACCTAACCTAACCTAACCTAACCTAACCTAACCTAACCTAACCTAACCTAACCTAACCTAACCTAACCTAACCTAACCTAACCTAACCTAACCTAACCTAACCTAACCTAACCTAACCTAACCTAACCTAACCTAACCTAACCTAACCTAACCTAACCTAACCTAACCTAACCTAACCTAACCTAACCTAACCTAACCTAACCTAACCTAACCTAACCTAACCTAACCTAACCTAACCTAACCTAACCTAACCTAACCTAACCTAACCTAACCTAACCTAACCTAACCTAACCTAACCTAACCTAACCTAACCTAACCTAACCTAACCTAACCTAACCTAACCTAACCTAACCTAACCTAACCTAACCTAACCTAACCTAACCTAACCTAACCTAACCTAACCTAACCTAACCTAACCTAACCTAACCTAACCTAACCTAACCTAACCTAACCTAACCTAACCTAACCTAACCTAACCTAACCTAACCTAACCTAACCTAACCTAACCTAACCTAACCTAACCTAACCTAACCTAACCTAACCTAACCTAACCTAACCTAACCTAACCTAACCTAACCTAACCTAACCTAACCTAACCTAACCTAACCTAACCTAACCTAACCTAACCTAACCTAACCTAACCTAACCTAACCTAACCTAACCTAACCTAACCTAACCTAACCTAACCTAACCTAACCTAACCTAACCTAACCTAACCTAACCTAACCTAACCTAACCTAACCTAACCTAACCTAACCTAACCTAACCTAACCTAACCTAACCTAACCTAACCTAACCTAACCTAACCTAACCTAACCTAACCTAACCTAACCTAACCTAACCTAACCTAACCTAACCTAACCTAACCTAACCTAACCTAACCTAACCTAACCTAACCTAACCTAACCTAACCTAACCTAACCTAACCTAACCTAACCTAACCTAACCTAACCTAACCTAACCTAACCTAACCTAACCTAACCTAACCTAACCTAACCTAACCTAACCTAACCTAACCTAACCTAACCTAACCTAACCTAACCTAACCTAACCTAACCTAACCTAACCTAACCTAACCTAACCTAACCTAACCTAACCTAACCTAACCTAACCTAACCTAACCTAACCTAACCTAACCTAACCTAACCTAACCTAACCTAACCTAACCTAACCTAACCTAACCTAACCTAACCTAACCTAACCTAACCTAACCTAACCTAACCTAACCTAACCTAACCTAACCTAACCTAACCTAACCTAACCTAACCTAACCTAACCTAACCTAACCTAACCTAACCTAACCTAACCTAACCTAACCTAACCTAACCTAACCTAACCTAACCTAACCTAACCTAACCTAACCTAACCTAACCTAACCTAACCTAACCTAACCTAACCTAACCTAACCTAACCTAACCTAACCTAACCTAACCTAACCTAACCTAACCTAACCTAACCTAACCTAACCTAACCTAACCTAACCTAACCTAACCTAACCTAACCTAACCTAACCTAACCTAACCTAACCTAACCTAACCTAACCTAACCTAACCTAACCTAACCTAACCTAACCTAACCTAACCTAACCTAACCTAACCTAACCTAACCTAACCTAACCTAACCTAACCTAACCTAACCTAACCTAACCTAACCTAACCTAACCTAACCTAACCTAACCTAACCTAACCTAACCTAACCTAACCTAACCTAACCTAACCTAACCTAACCTAACCTAACCTAACCTAACCTAACCTAACCTAACCTAACCTAACCTAACCTAACCTAACCTAACCTAACCTAACCTAACCTAACCTAACCTAACCTAACCTAACCTAACCTAACCTAACCTAACCTAACCTAACCTAACCTAACCTAACCTAACCTAACCTAACCTAACCTAACCTAACCTAACCTAACCTAACCTAACCTAACCTAACCTAACCTAACCTAACCTAACCTAACCTAACCTAACCTAACCTAACCTAACCTAACCTAACCTAACCTAACCTAACCTAACCTAACCTAACCTAACCTAACCTAACCTAACCTAACCTAACCTAACCTAACCTAACCTAACCTAACCTAACCTAACCTAACCTAACCTAACCTAACCTAACCTAACCTAACCTAACCTAACCTAACCTAACCTAACCTAACCTAACCTAACCTAACCTAACCTAACCTAACCTAACCTAACCTAACCTAACCTAACCTAACCTAACCTAACCTAACCTAACCTAACCTAACCTAACCTAACCTAACCTAACCTAACCTAACCTAACCTAACCTAACCTAACCTAACCTAACCTAACCTAACCTAACCTAACCTAACCTAACCTAACCTAACCTAACCTAACCTAACCTAACCTAACCTAACCTAACCTAACCTAACCTAACCTAACCTAACCTAACCTAACCTAACCTAACCTAACCTAACCTAACCTAACCTAACCTAACCTAACCTAACCTAACCTAACCTAACCTAACCTAACCTAACCTAACCTAACCTAACCTAACCTAACCTAACCTAACCTAACCTAACCTAACCTAACCTAACCTAACCTAACCTAACCTAACCTAACCTAACCTAACCTAACCTAACCTAACCTAACCTAACCTAACCTAACCTAACCTAACCTAACCTAACCTAACCTAACCTAACCTAACCTAACCTAACCTAACCTAACCTAACCTAACCTAACCTAACCTAACCTAACCTAACCTAACCTAACCTAACCTAACCTAACCTAACCTAACCTAACCTAACCTAACCTAACCTAACCTAACCTAACCTAACCTAACCTAACCTAACCTAACCTAACCTAACCTAACCTAACCTAACCTAACCTAACCTAACCTAACCTAACCTAACCTAACCTAACCTAACCTAACCTAACCTAACCTAACCTAACCTAACCTAACCTAACCTAACCTAACCTAACCTAACCTAACCTAACCTAACCTAACCTAACCTAACCTAACCTAACCTAACCTAACCTAACCTAACCTAACCTAACCTAACCTAACCTAACCTAACCTAACCTAACCTAACCTAACCTAACCTAACCTAACCTAACCTAACCTAACCTAACCTAACCTAACCTAACCTAACCTAACCTAACCTAACCTAACCTAACCTAACCTAACCTAACCTAACCTAACCTAACCTAACCTAACCTAACCTAACCTAACCTAACCTAACCTAACCTAACCTAACCTAACCTAACCTAACCTAACCTAACCTAACCTAACCTAACCTAACCTAACCTAACCTAACCTAACCTAACCTAACCTAACCTAACCTAACCTAACCTAACCTAACCTAACCTAACCTAACCTAACCTAACCTAACCTAACCTAACCTAACCTAACCTAACCTAACCTAACCTAACCTAACCTAACCTAACCTAACCTAACCTAACCTAACCTAACCTAACCTAACCTAACCTAACCTAACCTAACCTAACCTAACCTAACCTAACCTAACCTAACCTAACCTAACCTAACCTAACCTAACCTAACCTAACCTAACCTAACCTAACCTAACCTAACCTAACCTAACCTAACCTAACCTAACCTAACCTAACCTAACCTAACCTAACCTAACCTAACCTAACCTAACCTAACCTAACCTAACCTAACCTAACCTAACCTAACCTAACCTAACCTAACCTAACCTAACCTAACCTAACCTAACCTAACCTAACCTAACCTAACCTAACCTAACCTAACCTAACCTAACCTAACCTAACCTAACCTAACCTAACCTAACCTAACCTAACCTAACCTAACCTAACCTAACCTAACCTAACCTAACCTAACCTAACCTAACCTAACCTAACCTAACCTAACCTAACCTAACCTAACCTAACCTAACCTAACCTAACCTAACCTAACCTAACCTAACCTAACCTAACCTAACCTAACCTAACCTAACCTAACCTAACCTAACCTAACCTAACCTAACCTAACCTAACCTAACCTAACCTAACCTAACCTAACCTAACCTAACCTAACCTAACCTAACCTAACCTAACCTAACCTAACCTAACCTAACCTAACCTAACCTAACCTAACCTAACCTAACCTAACCTAACCTAACCTAACCTAACCTAACCTAACCTAACCTAACCTAACCTAACCTAACCTAACCTAACCTAACCTAACCTAACCTAACCTAACCTAACCTAACCTAACCTAACCTAACCTAACCTAACCTAACCTAACCTAACCTAACCTAACCTAACCTAACCTAACCTAACCTAACCTAACCTAACCTAACCTAACCTAACCTAACCTAACCTAACCTAACCTAACCTAACCTAACCTAACCTAACCTAACCTAACCTAACCTAACCTAACCTAACCTAACCTAACCTAACCTAACCTAACCTAACCTAACCTAACCTAACCTAACCTAACCTAACCTAACCTAACCTAACCTAACCTAACCTAACCTAACCTAACCTAACCTAACCTAACCTAACCTAACCTAACCTAACCTAACCTAACCTAACCTAACCTAACCTAACCTAACCTAACCTAACCTAACCTAACCTAACCTAACCTAACCTAACCTAACCTAACCTAACCTAACCTAACCTAACCTAACCTAACCTAACCTAACCTAACCTAACCTAACCTAACCTAACCTAACCTAACCTAACCTAACCTAACCTAACCTAACCTAACCTAACCTAACCTAACCTAACCTAACCTAACCTAACCTAACCTAACCTAACCTAACCTAACCTAACCTAACCTAACCTAACCTAACCTAACCTAACCTAACCTAACCTAACCTAACCTAACCTAACCTAACCTAACCTAACCTAACCTAACCTAACCTAACCTAACCTAACCTAACCTAACCTAACCTAACCTAACCTAACCTAACCTAACCTAACCTAACCTAACCTAACCTAACCTAACCTAACCTAACCTAACCTAACCTAACCTAACCTAACCTAACCTAACCTAACCTAACCTAACCTAACCTAACCTAACCTAACCTAACCTAACCTAACCTAACCTAACCTAACCTAACCTAACCTAACCTAACCTAACCTAACCTAACCTAACCTAACCTAACCTAACCTAACCTAACCTAACCTAACCTAACCTAACCTAACCTAACCTAACCTAACCTAACCTAACCTAACCTAACCTAACCTAACCTAACCTAACCTAACCTAACCTAACCTAACCTAACCTAACCTAACCTAACCTAACCTAACCTAACCTAACCTAACCTAACCTAACCTAACCTAACCTAACCTAACCTAACCTAACCTAACCTAACCTAACCTAACCTAACCTAACCTAACCTAACCTAACCTAACCTAACCTAACCTAACCTAACCTAACCTAACCTAACCTAACCTAACCTAACCTAACCTAACCTAACCTAACCTAACCTAACCTAACCTAACCTAACCTAACCTAACCTAACCTAACCTAACCTAACCTAACCTAACCTAACCTAACCTAACCTAACCTAACCTAACCTAACCTAACCTAACCTAACCTAACCTAACCTAACCTAACCTAACCTAACCTAACCTAACCTAACCTAACCTAACCTAACCTAACCTAACCTAACCTAACCTAACCTAACCTAACCTAACCTAACCTAACCTAACCTAACCTAACCTAACCTAACCTAACCTAACCTAACCTAACCTAACCTAACCTAACCTAACCTAACCTAACCTAACCTAACCTAACCTAACCTAACCTAACCTAACCTAACCTAACCTAACCTAACCTAACCTAACCTAACCTAACCTAACCTAACCTAACCTAACCTAACCTAACCTAACCTAACCTAACCTAACCTAACCTAACCTAACCTAACCTAACCTAACCTAACCTAACCTAACCTAACCTAACCTAACCTAACCTAACCTAACCTAACCTAACCTAACCTAACCTAACCTAACCTAACCTAACCTAACCTAACCTAACCTAACCTAACCTAACCTAACCTAACCTAACCTAACCTAACCTAACCTAACCTAACCTAACCTAACCTAACCTAACCTAACCTAACCTAACCTAACCTAACCTAACCTAACCTAACCTAACCTAACCTAACCTAACCTAACCTAACCTAACCTAACCTAACCTAACCTAACCTAACCTAACCTAACCTAACCTAACCTAACCTAACCTAACCTAACCTAACCTAACCTAACCTAACCTAACCTAACCTAACCTAACCTAACCTAACCTAACCTAACCTAACCTAACCTAACCTAACCTAACCTAACCTAACCTAACCTAACCTAACCTAACCTAACCTAACCTAACCTAACCTAACCTAACCTAACCTAACCTAACCTAACCTAACCTAACCTAACCTAACCTAACCTAACCTAACCTAACCTAACCTAACCTAACCTAACCTAACCTAACCTAACCTAACCTAACCTAACCTAACCTAACCTAACCTAACCTAACCTAACCTAACCTAACCTAACCTAACCTAACCTAACCTAACCTAACCTAACCTAACCTAACCTAACCTAACCTAACCTAACCTAACCTAACCTAACCTAACCTAACCTAACCTAACCTAACCTAACCTAACCTAACCTAACCTAACCTAACCTAACCTAACCTAACCTAACCTAACCTAACCAGTCTGCACTCAGCTCTCGTCGAGAGCGCACGGAGGCCGTGTTCTCTCCGCCTGTGACATCGGTGACATCTGTGACAAAATCGACTCCGGTGACGAAAACGACTCCGGTGACGAAATTGACTCCGGTGACGAAATCGACTCCGGTGACAATAACGACTCCGGCAAGAAAAACGACTCCGGTGACGGACTCGACTCCAGCGCCTCCGGAGTCAGGATCGACTCCGGTGACAAAAACTACTCCGGTGACGGACTCGACTCCAGCGACTCCGGTGACAGGATCGACTGTGTGTGCCCGGTTACTGCTGCAATTTCCGACACCTCGGCAACACCATGGCCTCTACAAAACCTAACAAGGAGGCAAAGAAAAAGGAGTTTACGCCAGTTTACTCAGAGACTGGGGTACTTATTGTGCCTGACGACTATTTTTCTGACAGTGAAAATGAAGCTGATGATTCTTCGGTGGTCAAGTCCACAGTTACCAAATATAAAGACTCAATCTTTGAATTCACGAAAGAAATTAAATCAAAGTTAACGGAAGGGAAAAGTCTCACAAAAAGCAACAAAAATACCATTCTTCAAATTCTTATTGACATTCAAAATGCAACTACCTCCCACTGCATCTCGTGTGCGGGCAATTCAAACTCTTCAAACAGCACTACACTTGATCAGGCAACGGTCGCTGTAATTAAAGACACCATCAAAGAAGAAGTCTCAAAAATACAAAAAACAATCGAAGTTATAAGCAAGGAGCAGCGACCCACTTACTCCTCTGCTCTCAAGACCACTCCACCTGAGAAGGTCAAAAAGGTAAAGATCCTAACTACTAAGCCAGCCATTATAATCTGTCCGACCAAAGAAGTTTTAAGCTCTGCGGAAACGCATGAAATAGTAAAGAAAAATATCACGTTCAAAGACACAAATTTTGCACCCGCTAACATCAGGTATGTTTCAAACAACAAAATCAGCAAAAATCAGCATGGAATTTGACAAGCCAGAACAAGTTACACAAACACTCGAAAAAATCCACAATTCGAATGGACCCATAAAGGCAGAAATATCAAAAAAATTGAAACCTATGTTTATATTAAAAGGAATCGCAATAGATACAGCACCGGAAGAATTGACAGAACTAATTTGTAAACAGAACGAGACCATCAAGAATTTGATCAGCAGCCAGGATGAATTAGTTCTCAAATTTAAACGAAACAACAAGAAAGAAAACTTCTATAACGCTATATTCATGACGTCACCGACAATCTGGCGAGCAGCGGTAACCGCCGGAAAGCTCAACGTTGACCATCAGAGAATTCATGTGGAAGAGTACGTACCCCTATTACAGTGCTACAAATGTCTTCAATTCGGCCACACTAGACTCAGATGCACCAATGAGGATACAGTATGTTCACACTGCTCTGCCATGACACACAATTTTAAAGATTGCCCCGTCAAACAGGACAACAGTAAAATAAACTGCTACACCTGCGACAAACATCTAAAAAAACATAACTCAAGTCCCACCGTGCCTAATCACAGCGCTACTTCGAGGGTTTGCCCTAAGGTCATCCAGATGACAGGAAAGCTGCGGACCCGGATTGATTACGGACAGTAAAAGATATGTTATTTATATAAGTTTCTCCTACTCTGTAAAATACTTTAAGTTTAATGTACCTATATTATGCAAACAATTATGTTCTCTCTGCCTGTGACATCGGTGACATATGTGACAAAATCGACTCCGGTGATGAAAACGACTCCGGTGACGGAATCGACTCCGGTGACAAATCGACTCCAGTGACGAAAACAACTCCAGTGACGAAATCGACTCCGGTGACAAAGACGACTCCGGTGACAAAAACGACTCCGGCGACAAAAACGACTCCGGTGACGGACTCGACTCCGGTGATGAAAACGACTCCGGTGACGGAATCGACTCCGGTGACAAATCGACTCCGGTGACGAAAACAACTCCAGTGACGATATCGACTCCGGTGACAAAGACGACTCCGGTGACAAAAACGACTCCGGTGACAAAAACGACTCCGGTGACAAAAACGACTCCGGTGACAAAAACGACTCCGGTGACAGATTCGACTCCAGCGACTCTGGTCCTGTTGACTTGCATCCGGTGACATGCATCCGGGGACGTCGATGACATAAGTGACAACAAACAATTATTGCATCCGCTCGGTGACTTCGGTGACTATGACAACAGTAACTTGCATCCGGTGACACGCATCCGGCGACTTGCATCCGTTAACCTGCGTCCGGTGACACGCATCCGGTGACATGCATCCGGAGACGTCGGTGACACGCGACATAAATGACAACTCGGTGACTTCAATAACATGTGACTTTGGCAACATTAATGACGATAAAAAACAACTGCATCCGTTCAGCTGACTTACTATGATGACATCGGTGAAATTATGACAATCGTGACATTTATAACCCCCGTGACAACACTGACTCCTAAGACATCTATGACTAGATTACTTTAATGACTTTAGATATAGTTAAAAGTTTGCTTTAAATTTATTTGTTATATAAAAAACACAATAAGGAAACAAATGTAATCAAATCATCTGCTGTAAGTAGGACATTTATCTTTTAGTGTATTCCATTAGCGCTTTTGATAAATGTTTGTATCAAATGTAACAACAAAAAAAAAAAAAAAAAAAAAAAAAAAAAAAAAAAAAAAAAAAAACCTAACCTAACCTAACCTAACCTAACCTAACCTAACCTAACCTAACCTAACCTAACCTAACCTAACCTAACCTAACCTAACCTAACCTAACCTAACCTAACCTAACCTAACCTAACCTAACCTAACCTAACCTAACCAAACCTAACCTAACCTAACCTAACCTAACCTAACCTAACCTAACCTAACCTAACCTAACCTAACCTAACCTAACCTAACCTAACCTAACCTAACCTAACCTAACCTAACCTAACCTAACCTAACCTAACCTAACCTAACCTAACCTAACCTAACCTAACCTAACCTAACCTAACCTAACCTAACCTAACCTAACCTAACCTAACCTAACCTAACCTAACCTAACCTAACCTAACCTAACCTAACCTAACCTAACCTAACCTAACCTAACCTAACCTAACCTAACCTAACCTAACCTAACCTAACCTAACCTAACCTAACCTAACCTAACCTAACCTAACCTAACCTAACCTAACCTAACCTAACCTAACCTAACCTAACCTAACCTAACCTAACCTAACCTAACCTAACCTAACCTAACCTAACCTAACCTAACCTAACCTAACCTAACCTAACCTAACCTAACCTAACCTAACCTAACCTAACCTAACCTAACCTAACCTAACCTAACCTAACCTAACCTAACCTAACCTAACCTAACCTAACCTAACCTAACCTAACCTAACCTAACCTAACCTAACCTAACCTAACCTAACCTAACCTAACCTAACCTAACCTAACCTAACCTAACCTAACCTAACCTAACCTAACCTAACCTAACCTAACCTAACCTAACCTAACCTAACCTAACCTAACCTAACCTAACCTAACCTAACCTAACCTAACCTAACCTAACCTAACCTAACCTAACCTAACCTAACCTAACCTAACCTAACCTAACCTAACCTAACCTAACCTAACCTAACCTAACCTAACCTAACCCAGTTGCGTTCCGTACGACCTCGAGCAAGCAGCTATTTTCAAGTTGCTCCGTCTTTAAAAATCGAGAAAAGTGGTTTTCCGTTGACCGATTTTAAACATCAAAGTGAAACAATTGAAAAACCTCATTTTTAGAGGTTAAGTGCCACATTTTTCGACACAAAATCGCATGCGCTGCTCGATTAAGCGCGGTAACACCGCAATTTTCAACTTGAGATAGGAAGGCATCAAGGTGTTGCACTTCCCCCCACCATCAAATCCAGCCGGACGCAGCGCCTCTTGGAGTTATTTAAGACTGAAACTTTTGACAACGTGCTTTTAACCTGACTGAAAATCCAGAATACGCAACGCAGACACCTGAAAATTTGCAGAGCATCTCGACAAAGCCGTACAAGACTACTGAAATTTTCAAAACTGACGTAGGTCTATTACTTTATTTTTCAAAAATATTTCAAAATTCAAACTTTCCACCTGAATATTTCGAATTTGGATCAATTTATCAAAAATTTTCAACTGCTATCTTTTGCGCGCTAATTATTGTAGTATTCACAAAAAATTTCAAAATTTTTTGTTAGCTCTATTTAATTTTATATTAAAAATCTTGTAATTTCAGGATTTTCAGTTATTTCTTTCTCAGTTATCATCTTTTTAAATTTTTTATTGCATTATCTCGTGTGTCTTTATTTTACCTTTATTTAGCATATTTTTGTAAAATTTTCAGCTTTCAGGTTGCGGAGTTATAGATTTTCTTCCTATTTTTCTATATTAATTGTAAAATAATACTTTTAAAATTATTTAATTGATATAATTGACTTCCTTAGCCTATTTACGTATTATCTAAGCCCAAACACTGGGCTGATATCTCTAAAACTGAGGTTTTTGCCAGTTTGCTACTAAATTTCAAAAGTGGTACTAAATTTCAAAGTCAATTAGCTCCGGAACCAGAAAAGCTAGGAAACTGGTTTTTGTAGTTTTTAAAAGCGCTGCATCTAAAATACCTGACGCAGTCATTTTCAGGCTTTTTCAGGACCTGAAAATTTTCAGCGCTGAAACTTATCAGGGAAAAACAAGACGGTGAAGCCCTTTCACCTGACACCAGTCTCAGGTCTTTTGGACCAGTACTTCTGGCACAATCCGCCTTTTAAGTCGGACTTTGACAGTTGGGCGGCCATCTTGTTTTTCTTCAAAACATCTTTTTTCAGCAACCTGAAGTCCTATCGAGTTGCGCTTTCGGTTCTGCCATCGTTGACAAAAAGTCCTCATAGTCACCCATTTTCAGGCAAATCCAAGCTGAAAATTTTCAGGATCCTGAAAACAGTTCAGGAAGAAAGGGGAGCTCAGGCTGATTGTGGAAAACCCAATCACCAGGGTCCTGCGACCATCGTATCGGGCGCAATAAGCATTCAAACATTAGGTTTGACAGTTCAGGCGGCCATCTTGAAAAATTTAAAACATTGATTGCATCCGAACCAGAGGTCGTAGAGCAGTGGTTTTTTCGGTGTTATACCTGGCCAACTCCCCTCCTTAGAGTCTATGCCATCTTAAGTCTTTTCAGTTGTTTTCAGGATCTGAAATTTTCAGGCACTGAAAAAGGCTCAAAATCACAGAACTCGTAGTACTCAATGAGCCCAAAAGTTTGAGCCCAGTCTCGGGAAAATCGGAACACCACAGCCCAAATAAATCCAGTGTTACCAAGTTGTTACCAAGTTGTGACCAAAATTAAAATAACCGTAACTTCGAAACGGACTGAGCTACAGAGTCGAGACTGGTGTCATCTGGAAGGGCTTAAAGAGCACTTCTAGATTTTATCATTAATTCAACTCTACATAGAGTATAGTTTATAAATAACCGTATTTTTTTTATTAAGTATTGTTTTTAAAAAATATTTTTACCAAGGCCTAGGTTTAGGCATTACTTGACCTACAAAAGAATTCTTTTTGACCAGACTCTACGTAGAGTCAAATATTTTCTTTACATTTATTATTTAAATTTGCAGCGTCTCTACACAGAGACACTATACATTTTACTTTTATTAGTGGTAAGACTGCCCTGTCTTCTACGGACAGGACAAATTAGTTATTAGTTTTGAACACTGTGACCCCTGCTTTCATAGGAAGAATCATGTCAAATAAAGGCACTCGTACCGTACCATTGGGGGGCCTCCGATTGAATTTCGCTGATGCGAACGCTTCAAAATCCGGACAAACGCCAAAATCGGCTAATAAAACCAAGCCACAGACAAGCGTCACGCAACAGGGAAGCGGCAACCAAGCTCCTGAAACTCTCTCGCGTAGATCAAATAGACTCTACCAAGAGGCCAAGACGCAATTAGAGCAGTCAAAAATGACAACAAAAGAGTCTGTCATAAGCAAACTCACCAGCTTATACGACTGCGTCTTAGAGTACCAAGAGGCCGCCCAACGGCAACACGTAGAAATAGAGAGACTAAAAGCCCAAATGTCACAAGCACTTCTCGAAAAGGAAACGGAGCACTGCATAAAGCTTGAACAAACAACATCGAGCTTCAAACAATTCGACGTCAGTGCCCCAGTTCTAGAAGTGACTAAAGAAATAAAAGCAATAAGGGACATAATAAGCTTTGACGTCATTGGAAAACTTGACGTTGCACGCAGGGAAAATGCTGCAGCAATGCAGCTTCTTAAAACAGGAACAGGACATGGTGAGACCACCAACAAATCTACGCAGGAATCCTTCTCATCAAACGAACTTATCAAACAATTAACGTCTGACCTGAGGGAGCACAAGCAGGCAGTAAAAGAGTGTAATAAACACACCTCAGAACTTACACTAGCGATAACAGAATGTAAACAACATACCATGGAGCTTACTAGCCAGCTCAAACAAACCCCTCATATTAACACAGACGGAAATGCATTCACATACGCGCAAATGGTCTCAAACAACATGAAAATAACCATGAAAAAACCACTGCACTCAATGGTGGTGTCCTCTAAAAACGAAAAGGACACTAGCCAAGAGGTCATGACCAAAATCAGGGACGTGGTAGACGCAAAAAAGGAAGGTATAAAGGTCGACCGCATAAGAAAAGCCAAAGATCAAAAGATTATTGTTGGCTGTAGTTCAAAACAAGAACTAGACAGAGTTAAAAAGAAAATTGATAAGGCAGGAAATTTGCAAACGGAAGAAGTTCAAAACAAAGACCCACTTATTATTCTTAAAGGAGTCATGTCCTATAACAGAGACGAAGACATAATACAGGGTTTAAAAACGCAAAATGCAAATGTCTTTGGTGATATTCCGCCGGCCGACATGAGAATGAAGGTCAAGTACCGTCGGAAAACGAGGAATGAGCACCAAAACCACATCATATTGCAAGTGTCTCCCCAGATCTGGCAGAAGGCAACTAGTGCGGGCAAACTGCATGTCGATATACAGCGTGTCCCAGTTCTAGACCAATCACCTTTGGTGCAGTGTTCCCTCTGCCTTGGTTACGGACATGGCAGGAAATACTGCACCAAAACAGAGCCTCTATGTAGCCACTGTGGAGACCCACACATGAGAAGTGAGTGTCCGCAATTGGACTTAGGGGAACCACCCACTTGTAGAAATTGCAAATTGTCAAATAGGGATGACACAGGCCATAATGCTTTTGATGTGAACTGTCCGACCAGAAAGAAATGGGACAATATAGCACGCTCTAGCGTAGCATACTGCTAAAGTTGTGGTGGACAATCAAATCAGCCCGAAAAAACAGCGAGATTACCAGGTCCTGCAGGCAAATCTTCAACGCAAAAAACTAGCCACTTCAGAACTTATACAAGAGGGCACTAAAAGAAAAACCAGTTTTGCACTAGTACAGGAACCATACACTGGAAACACCGGAGAGCTCAAACATCAGAGAGGCATTAGAATGATACAAAAGTCGACAAATAGGATAGGGCCGGTAAAGGCGGCAATAGTAGTCTTTGATAGCGATATAACAGTCATAGAAGATCCCGTCAACACTACCGAAAATATAGCAGTCGCTAACTTAAAGACAGACAAATGGAATATACTAGTGATGTCGATATATTTTGAAGACACTGTGCCCATAATCCCATATCTAGAGCAAATCAAGGAAATAATGTCGCAAAACACAAACACAAACATTTTGATAGGAGGAGACTTTAATGCTTGGAGCCCCTGGTGGGGCAGTGTATCAGAAAATCAGCGGGGAGAGGATCTTGCGGGAATGATAGAGGAGATGAATCTGCATGTGTTAAATGTGGGACACGTACCTACGTTTGACACAGTCAGAGGAGGAAAACTCTACCAGAGCCATGTCGATGTCACCTTGGGTAGCGACAATATGCTGGGGCTTGTTCGGAACTGGGTTGTAGACAGGGGAGTGACAAGTTCTGACCACAACACAATAGTTTTCGTTATTCGCCTAGAAAAACACACTAAGCCACGATTGACGAGCACCACACGAAAGTACAATACCAAAAAGGTAAATTGGTCTGAATTTCAAAATGATTTGAAAGACAGGTTAAGTGAAGTACAGCTTGATACACTAGCCGTCAAACACATAACCCGAATAAAGGACCTGGATACAGTGGTAGGTAAATACGTAGCTGCTGTGGACAGAACTTGTGATGCTGTTGTTCCCAAGATTGGACCAAGCGCTAGCAACAGGTTGCCTTGGTGGAGCGACGAGCTAGAAGAACTCAAAGCAAAAACGGCAACCTTTAAGAGAAGAATTTCTCGGGCAGCACCTAGAAGGCGCAAACACGTCATTGCGGAGTATCTCAGAGAAAAAGAAAAATACGAAAGTACTGCGATGCAAGCACAAACAACTAGCTGGAAGGAGTTTTGTTCAAAACAGGATAGAGAGAGCGTCTGGGATGGAATCTATAGGGTTATTGGAAGAACAGCCCAAAAACACGAGGACCAGCTCATGGTGGAAAATGGTAGGGCTTTGGGCCCGGTAGAGTCCGCAGAAACACTCGCAGCCACCTTCTTCCAAGTTGACAAAAAGGAAGAAGATAATTCAGAACACACTGAAATAAGGGCAGAAGCCGAATGTGAAGATAACAACAATAACTCCACACAAGACCCTCCATTCACACTCCAAGAGCTGAGAAAAGCAATGTACAGCTTTAACCCTAAGAAAGCGCCGGGTATAGACGGCTTTACCGCTGACATATGCGTGAAGGCAATCGAAGCAGACGAGGAGCTATTCCTACAGATACTCAACAAATGCCTTGAACTAGCGTTCTTCCCAGGCATTTGGAAGGAAGCAGTAGTCGTGATCCTGCGTAAACCAGGTAAAACAGACTACACGCAACCTAAAGCCTACAGACCGATAGGCCTCCTTTCAGTCCTGGGAAAGATACTCGAAAAAATGCTTATCTGCAGGATAAAGTGGCACATACTACCAAAGTCAAACCAGAGACAATATGGATTTGTACCGCAGCGCAGCACGGAAGACGCCCTCTACGACTTTATGAGCCACATTCTGATGAATGTAAAGAACAAGATGCTGAACATCGTGGTCTCGCTCGACATAGAGGGCGCCTTTGATAGCGCGTGGTGGCCCGCCATTAAATGCCGACTAAAAGAGAAGAAGTGCCCCCTAAATCTTCGTCTGCTGGTAAACAGCTACCTAGATGATAGAAAAGTTAGAGTCAGGTATTCCGGAGTAGAAGTCAAAAAGCCGACCACCAAAGGGTGTGTTCAAGGATCAATCGGCGGACCTACCTTCTGGAATGTGCTCCTTGACCCTTTGCTTGACGCGATTGCGGAACAGGGCATATATATCCAGGCTTTCGCGGACGATATTGTCCTGGTCTTCTCCGGCCATTCGATACCCGACTTGCAAAACCAAGCTGAGACCGTCCTAGACCGAGTGAATGACTGGGGAGTAGCAAATAAATTAAAATTTGCCCCACACAAAACCAACGTCATGGTAATAACCAAAAAACTAAAATATGACACCCCAGTTATTCGCATGGGGGGTGTAACCATACAGGTCGTAGATGAAATTAAACTGCTGGGCCTCACGATTGATAAAAAGCTCACGTTTAATAGCCACGTGGCTCAAGTTTGCAGAAAAGCTGCTAACATATATCGACAACTAGCACGTGCAGCAAAAATCAACTGGGGACTCAGCCCGGAGGTGATCAGGACTATATATGTCGCGGTGGTGGAGCCAATTGTCTTGTATGCAGCAAGTGTATGGGCAGATGCGGCCCAAAAACTTACCATACAAAAGAAGCTCCTCTCCATACAGAGAGGCTTTGCGCAGAAAATCTGCAAATCATACAGGACGGTATCCACAAACGCGGCACTCATCCTATCAGGGCTCATCCCTCTGGACTTGCGAATACAAGAATGCAAAAAACTTTACGAGGCAAAGCGGGGGCGACCATTGCCGGATTTAATTGGTGACCGCCAGGTAGAGCGCAAAGTTTGCGCATTTAGCACTGACCACCCGGCGAAGGGTCACCTGTCTGGAAAACATGCACCCTGAAACAATAATGGGAATGCACATACAAGGCATACAAATCTTCACAGACGGGAGCAAGATAGGTGGAAAAGTGGGAGCGGCACTCTCTTGTTGGCATGAAAACAAAGAAATCCTAAATAAAAAGTTAAGACTCGAACCTTTCTGCACGGTGTTCCAGGCTGAAATGCTGGCACTAAAAGAGGCAACATCCCAGATATTAAAGATGGAGCATGAGGAATTTAATATACTGAGTGACTCAAAATCAGCACTGGAACTCCTGCAGAGAGAGTCGTTTCACCCAATAGCCTACGATATAAATAAAAATATAACAAAAATAAACTTGCAAGGCAAGACCCTCCGGCTTTTCTGGATTAGAGCCCACGTCGGGACAAGTGGTAATGAAAGAGCAGACGAGCTAGCCAAAGAAGCAGCTCTTAAATTGAAGACCTCGGCGCACTATGGTGAATGTCCCGTTTCATTCGTGAAGAGGAGCCTTAGACAGGAAACTGTTCGCGAGTGGAACGAGAGATACACCAAAAGTGAAACCGCTGAAACAACAAAACTGTACTTTCCCGACGCAATCGCGGCATACAAGCTAGTCCATAAAATTAAACTGTCGCCGAAACTAGTTCAAGTGCTAACTGGTCACGGCGGGTTTGCAGATTACCTACACAGGTTCAAATGTAAAGACAACCCAGCTTGTATCTGCGACCCAAATGTGCCAGAAACAGCAACTCATGTAATAACAGAGTGTCCACAATTTGGAAAAAAGAGATTCGAACTAGAACAAAGATTTGGTGTGCAAGTTACCAACAAATCTTTGCACTGGTTTTTAAATAATATAGAAACTAAGAAAATATTTATAGAATACTGTTCTGGTGTAACAGAAGTTGTTATAAATAGAAATAAGTCTTAAAGATTTAAGCGATAGATATAAAACTGTATTTGATAAAACTAGTGTAAGGTTAAATAAGTTTTAATATTAGTTGTAAGTACATACTGCGCTATGTACATTCTACGGCAAATAGATAAAAGTAGGAAGATAAAAAATCAAAGATAAAATGAAAAAAAAAAAAAAAAAAAAAAAAAAACATGCACAACAAAAAAAAAAAAAAAAAGACGAAAAAATATAAATGAGTATATAAGCAAACAAATTGTTAAATAGGTTAACTATAGCTAAGCAGTACACTTCTTTATAAATCCTTTTAGAAATAATAAAATTACCAAGAATAATATAAAAGCTCAAGTGTAATACGGTCAGAGACACACGTCCCTGGTAAAATTGGTATAGGAAGAGAAACGGCGAATGGGTTTTTAGCCGGTAAAAGTCCGGCACTACCTGGGCCACATTCCCAGGTGTCCTTTGAGGATTTTCCCATTGGCCGATTTTCTTTAAGGTAGATAGAAAAAAAAAAAAAAAAAAAAAACCTAACCTAACCTAACCTAACCTAACCTAACCTAACCTAACCTAACCTAACCTAACCTAACCTAACCTAACCTAACCTAACCTAACCTAACCTAACCTAACCTAACCTAACCTAACCTAACCTAACCTAACCTAACCTAACCTAACCTAACCTAACCTAACCTAACCTAACCTAACCTAACCTAACCTAACCTAACCGCACCTAACCGCACCAGAATCACATCATATTGAGTACTTCCCCAACCATATGGAGGAGAGCAGTTGAAGCAGGAATGGTCTATATTGATCTACAACGCGTCCGAGTAACTGACCAGTCACCACTAGTGCAGTGCTCAAGATGTCTCGGGTACGGCCATACTAAAAGGTTCTGCGTAGATACTGCAGACCTCTGCAGCCATTGCGGGGAACCGCATCTTAGGTCACAATGCCCTGAGTGGCTGGCAGGTAGTGAGCCGTCGTGTAGAAACTGCACGGTAGCGAAACTCGAACACAATAACCATAACGCCTTCAGCAGTGAGTGTCCTATACGCAAAAAACGCGACTCTATAGCACGTATGTCTATAGCGTATTGCTAAGGGCACTCCTGTGAAAACTTGCAAATACCGAGTACTTCAATGCAACCTCCAACGTAAAAAATTGGCCACAGATGAATTGATGATCGAAGCTACTAAACGGAAGGTCGCAATAGCATTGATCCAGGAACCATACGTGGGTGCGTCCGAAACTATGAAGTCATACTCTGGAGTTCGAATCTTTCAACACACGGGACCGGGCACTGTCAAGGCAGCTATAGCCATTTTTGATCCAGACTTAGATATCACTCAACACCCCGACCTCACCACAAACAACGTTACAGTGGTGAGCGTTAGCACAAAACAATGGACACTCACACTGACTTCGTTTTATTTTGAACCGGACAAACCTATAAAACAGTACCTGGATCAACTTACCACAATCGCCGGAACAATAAAACAAAAGCTCATCATTGGAGGAGATGCCAACGCAAAGAGCACCTGGTGGGGTAGCACAGAAATAGACCACGAGGGTGAAGACATGGCTGGCACACTTCACGAATTGGATCTCCAAATACTTAACAAAGGAGACACTCCGACATTTGATACTGTTCGTGGCGGAAAACTCTTCACAAGCTTTGTTGACGTGACGGCGTGCACCACTGACCTGCTGGATTTAGTGGAAGACTGGACGGTCATCGTTAACCTTACTAGCTCCGATCACAACGGGATAGCTTTTACCGTAAATGTCAGAAAATCAGCTGGGGTTAGTGTCAAAAGAACAACAAGATTGTATAATACTAAAAAAGCAGACTGGAAGGCTTTTCAGAATGAATTGAACCGTATAAAAACAGCGGAAAATCTGAACATCAACGAAATAAGCAAAATAAGCACGGTAGAACAATTGGAGCAGTTCATCGAAAGTCATCATAACGCTACGACCAAAGCCTGCAATCTAGCTATACCTAAAAAGAAGAATACAGAAACACTTACCCTACCCTGGTGGACAGAAGAGCTGAAAAAGATGAAACAGGAAGTCACCACTAAGAAACGCAGAATCGGGGTCGCCGCGCCGATACGAAAGCAAAGAGTCGTTGACGCCTACCTGGAAGCTAAAGATAGATACGAGACAAAGGCTAAGGAGGCTCAGATTAAAAGCTGGATGGAGTTCTGTAACAAACAGGACAAAGAAAATTTATGGCAGGGCATATATAGGGTCATAGGGAGAACGGTGAAAAGGGAAGAAGATGAACTTCTTCAGCAAAATGGCATCACTCTCGACGCCAAATCATCAGTTGAACTGTTAGCAAAAACTTTTTACCCGGATGATCTTGAGGAGGATGACAATCCACTGCACCGTGACATAAGAACCCGAGCGTCGACAGTCAACAAAACACCATCAGATGAACAAAACGACCCCCCGTTTACTGCTACGGAGCTATGTGCTGCGTTGGACTCCTTCAACCCAAAAAAGGCACCGGGATCCGATGGTTTTACATCTGATATCTGTAGCAATGTTATAAAAAGTGACCCAAAATTTTTCCTGGCTATACTTAACAAATGCCTGGATCTCAATTACTTCCCAGCCATCTGGAAAAAAGCCACGGTCATTGTCCTTAGGAAACCAGGGAAAGATACCTACACGAACCCCAAATCATACCGCCCCATAGGTCTTTTACCGGTCATGGGTAAAATCTATGAAAAAATGCTGGTCGCTAGACTGAAATACTACCTGCTGCCAAGATTAAACTCCAATCAATTCGGTTTCATGCCCCAAAAGAGCTGCGAAGATGCCCTCTATAAACTAATGCAGCATATAAATGCCAAACTCGATGAAAAGAAACTAATAGCCATCGTATCATTAGACATAGAGGGCGCTTTCGATAGCGCTTGGTGGCCAGCGATAAGAGTCCGACTGGCTGAGGGCAATTGCCCAACAAACATTAGAAAGGTCATCGACAGCTATTTAGAACAAAGAACAGTCACGGTTAGGTACGGTGGGGAAACTTATACTAAAGCAACCAACAAAGGGTGTGTCCAAGGATCAATTGGAGGACCTATATTATGGAACGTCCTACTAAACCCGCTCTTGAATATCCTTGAATCGGAAGGACACTATGTACAAGCGTTCGCTGATGATGTCGTAATGGTGTTCGATGGAAAAACGGCGCAACACATACAACGTCAGGCTAATGCCGCTCTTGAACATGTTCGAGTGTGGGGTGTTGAAAATAAGCTCAAATTCGCGCCACACAAGACCAACGCAATGATAATCACGCGCAAGCTCAAATTCGACATACCACACTTGAGCATGGGGGGAATTGACATTGGCATGTCAAGGGAAATCAAAATGCTTGGGGTCATTTTCGATGACAAACTTACCTTCAACATGCACGTGGCTTACACCTGTAAGAAGGCCATAAACATTT